>JH651318.1:259714-291999 GCA_000260095.1 Tetrahymena borealis
TCAAATAGTGGCCTAACTTCATTTCAGGAAGTTAGAGTGGATATTATTAATCTCTAAGTTTAAGATGAATTACTATTAGAAATAATAGAAAGTGGAAATCTAATTAGTATCACGGTGGATATTAAATTAATAGAAGTAAAGAATAAATACTTAGTCTTGTTATTAAATTTATGATTTGATAATATTTTGTGAAAGAAAAATTTTTGCAAAATACAGAATTTAAAGAAAAGAATGCATACTTAAACCATATTTTAATGTGTTATAGAACTACTTAAAGAATTTGATATTTTCAAATAGATTGCATTTATATCTACTGATTGTGATCATACACTGATTTCTGATAAAAATGGTGTTTTAGGAGAATTAAGACAAAAATTAAATTGGCTTATATTAATACATTACCAGGTCTATTTAGCCAGTTTATGAAGAGGTTGAGATAGAATTCGATGATTAGATTGAGCAATACTATCAAAATAAATAAAAAGCAAAACATTTAAAATAACCTTTAGACATCAGTTGGATATTGTATCTACAAATTATTGAATGAATATTTGAGTTATACCCATAGTTTATCAAATCTCTTATAAAAAATAAAATGAAGAAAGTTAATTATGAATGGATAGGTTCTTAGATGTGAATTTTTTATACTATCTTTATCTACATTAGTAAGTGCTAAAAGAGATGAATTACTTTTCTAATGAATTATAAAGCAGGAAGCATAATTTATTTCTTTTGAAAAATACCTATGATTAATGTATTCGAGGTTTAAATACACTAATTGAAACTTTAGCTATCTAATAAGATTAATTCTATGAAAAGATCACATTTAAGAATAGCAAGCATTACTTTGATAATATTGAACTAAGTTTTATCAACAATTAAAATTGTATTACTTTAATAGAATGAAAACACATTAAAGAATAAATTTCTTTTCTAATTTAAGGACTATCTTCTAGATTTGTAGAAATCAAATAAGTTTCTTCATTTAATGCTTTTTATTAAACAAAAATAAAAAATCTTGAAAAGCAATAATTAGAAAATTATGGTAAGGAAGAAGTACTTTTTATATTTAACTTTTATAATTAAATGAGTGAAAATGTACTTTTTTCTTTTAATTTATAAGATTCAAAGAAGGAATACTATATAAAGGATATGAACAAACCTGACTCAGTTAGGTTTATTGTATTTTTTATGAAAGTAAAAAAGACGTATTTTATTTAAAATTAATGTGATAAGTAAAATAATTTTAAGTTTAATAAAGATAAAATGATAGTATATAAATTTATTTATTTTACTCAATTTACAATATATTTCTAATTTAATTACTTATATGTAGGAATTATTAAAAAAAGTATAATAGTGTTAATTAAAATTATTTTTATTATTAACATTTCTGATTTAAATGTAAAAGTGATGAAAAACATTAACAAGCAACAAATGTCATTGAAATAGTTTTTAATTAAGATTGATATACTATTAAAATTTATCTGCATAACTAAAAATTGTTGATATTGCTGCATAATGAAGAATCACTTTAGAAATGAAAATTCTCCTCTTTGATAAAATTTGATGAAAATTTATTAATCATAAAAGCTAATGGATTAACTTAAAAGAAATAAAATCAATTTTTACTTCTTCCTAGGGTACAACCTTCCCATATCCAATATATACCCTTCTATTCTAGTTAGAATATATTTTTGAAAATATGTATTCCCTCGCTTATAACTTTTATTATATATTTTGTGGTATCGTAATAAATATTTGATTTCTTTTTAAATTTCTTATTAATTTAATGATTTTGATTAAATTCATTTTATAACCAATTTGTGCTTAAAATATAAGTAGATCTTTAAAAGTATTTAAATATTAAATAATTTTGAAATATTGTAACAAAAATAATAAGAAATATGAAAAAATACTTAATTGATTTGCACTAATTTCAATTTATTATTATTTTTAAATTAGAATTTTCTTAACATAGAATATCTCTAAACTTTCTTCATCAAATTTTACATTTATTTATTTTAGAGTTTAAAATATCATCTATAATATTAGTACATTTGTATGAGTATTTTCTAATTAATTTGAGCAATTTTAGGTAAAATTCCATTTACTTTTCAAAATCATAATCATTTATAAAAAATGTTTATATAATATAATCACTAAAAGAATATCTATTTCCTTATAATTATAAAAGTGTTTTAATGCTTTTTAATTGGATTTAATAGCTACATCTACATGAGATTCTAATATTAATTAATGGTTTTCTCCAAAGAGTTACCTTCTTAACAAAAGGGTATTAAAATAATATTTGAATGAGGTTTCATAATCTGATAAAATAAAGAATACAATGCCAAATTCTTAAGATAAATAATGATCTTTTAATATAATTTCTTCAGATTGCTAGATAAAATCATAGAATAAATGCAAAAACTCTAATTTTGCTTCTTTACCCTATACATCAATGGAGTGCTAGTTATATTCTGATAAAAAGTTAATAAATAAAAATAAATGTGCTTATAGGATGGCTTAATATGACTTTTAGAAGATAAAGAAAGTCATTTTTAAAAATTTAATAATACAATGAAAATAAGTAATAATTAATTGTTATGAAAAAAAATAAACTTTATTAATTTAAAATTACCAGGATTTCAAAAGTTAGAAAAATAATTTATTATTTAAAATGATATTCAACTAAACCAAAGAAGTAAATATCTTATTTAAATAATACCAATATTAATTTATTTTATTTTTAAATTGAAAGTAAATTGAATAGGATTATATTCAAGATAATTAAGCTTTAAATTTTAGGTAATACATTCTTTATTGGAAATCTTTAAATTTCATAAATCATCAATTAAAATTGTTATCCTAACTTATCTTTTTAAATATAAAAGGGGAAATAATATTGGAGATTAGGGTTCCTGTGGTTTAGGTTCTGGACTAGGAAATTGTTTATAGCTTACTTCATTAATTCTAGATTTGTGGTAAATTAAATTTTTCATTTGGTAATCTTGAATTACACTTTAAATATAAAAGTTGGAATAACATAGGAGAATAGGGTGCTTGTGGTATAGGATCTGGATTAGGAAATTGTTCTTAGCTTAAAATACTAATTATTGATTTAAAGTAAAATTATAAATTATTTTTTACCTATTTTCATTTCAATTTTATTCTCTCTTTTTTTGATTTTTACTAAACTCCCTAATTTATAAAAGGCGTAATAAGGTAGGAGATAAGGGTGTTTGTGGCATAGGCTCTGGTTTAGGCTAATGCATTTAACTTACTACATTAGATCTAGATTTGAGGTAAGAAGGTTTTAATTCATTTATTTATATTTTTTAACTAATTCTTTAAATATTTAAGCTAGAATAGCATTGAAGATAATGGTGCATGTGCTTTAGGAACTGGGTTAAGAAATCTCTCATAACTTACTTCATTAATTTTAAATATAGAGTAAAAGTTTTATAGTTTTAAATTATTTGTATATTTATTTCAAATTAATTCATTCTATTTGCTATTTTTGTTTTAATCTTTAAATTATTAAAGGCGTAATATGGTTGGAGATAAAGGTGCTTGTAGCTTAGGTGCTGGATTAGGGAACTGCTTTTAACTTACTACTTTAACTCTTGATTTGTGGTAAATTAAATATTATATTCTTTTTATTTCAAATTTATTCTTTCTACTTAATCATTTTTTCCCTGATTCTTTAATTACAAAAGGACTAATAGTATTGGAAATAATGGTGCTTGTGGTATAGGATCTGGATTAGGGAATTGCTAATAACTTACTACATTTACTCTCACCTTGCAGTAAAATTATTTATATATTTTCTTCTATTATTTCAAATTAATTTTCTTTTATTTGTTATTTCTGATTTAAATCTATAAATATAAAAGGCGTAATAAAATTGGAGACAAAGGTGCCCAAGGCTTAGCTACTGGGTTATTGAATTGCTCATAGCTTACTACATTATCTCTTGATTTATGGTAAATTAAAATTTAAACATTTGATTCACTTCCACCTGCATTTAATAACTCTCTATTTTAGCAGTTCTTACTAAAATTTTTAATGTTAACAGTAAAAAAAGTATTGGAGATAAAGGCCCTTATGGATTTGGATCAAAATTAATAAATTTCCTAAAACTTACTACACCAGTAATATACTAAAAGTAAAATTTTAAATAACTTTTCATTTTATTTTTGTTTTTAAATTTTTAAATATTTGAAAATTTTAGTAATCATAATGAATCGAAACTAAAATAAAAAATAATGAGAATCAAAAAATTAGTATAACTAAATTGAAGCTGGTATAATTTAAAATATATTTTAAAGTGATTTAAGATAATTTTGTAAAAGATAAATAATAGGATTTGTGCTTATATGCACATTCATTTAAGAAGAACAATTTCTGTATTTTAAGAATAAATAAAATATTAACAATTAATATTTTTATACTTTGAAAAATATATAAAAATAATGTTATTTATTTATGTCTGTGTTTTTATTCTTCAATTTAAAAAATCATTTTATTATTTTTAGCTTCATTATATACCTTAAATCCTCTGTTAACTCTTAAAAATTAGCTTCTAAATTTTTCTAAAAGTGTTATAAAGTAGTAAAATCTAAAGAAGTTAAAAACGAAGAAGAAATATAAAAATAGTAACAGAAAAAATTAAGTAATTAACAATTTTACATAACTCCTTAAAAAGCATGAAAATATTCAATCATTAATATAAATAAATTGAATAGGCTAAGAAAATAGCAATTTAAAATCCTCAATTTACTAGTTAAACAATATATCAATTAAATTATTTAAATACTAACCTCTTAGAATTTAAGGTTTGAAATATTATAAATATTCGATAAAGATCAGATACAATTCATTTAGAGATAAATGATAGTTTAGAATAAATTTCTAAAATACTAATTTTATAGAATAATATTAAAGAAATAAAATTTTCTATTCATTTTTAAATGGAGAAATTTGTAAAATAAAAAAAATCTTGCAAAATAAATATTATCAAGAGCTGAATATAATATCAATCAGTAGCGAAGTTTCTAGGCTTTTAGAATTTAAGCGATTTAATGCTTGAGTATTTATCAAGAAAATCGATTTTTGAGAATTATACTACATTTCTTCATGATAAACGAAACTATCACATATAATCCCTCCCTCCTTTATTTTAACAGATTATTTTAAATCATAATGCTTACAGAATTATTAATTTATTTTAAGAATAAGATTTAAAAAAGGATAATAAGAGAAATTCAATGCTAGAGAATAATATAATTATCAAATTAATTCTTAATATTTAATTAGTTAGTTAAGATGCTATTCAAATACTCAATAAAATATTTAGATTTAGTATCTACTAAAGTATATGAGGAGGAATAGTATATTAGTTTATTTGTAGAAATCTTTATTTTTTTAAAAAAAGAGACATTTACTTCAAGTAGAAGTATTTTTAATTCTCCTCTTTAATAAAATTAACAAAAGGAAAATTTGTAATTAAAATAGAAGATCAATTTAAAAGATGTAAAAAAAAAAGAAAAGAATAATTAATTAATAAGGAAATTTCAAAAAATAAAATAATATACTTGAAGACAAAATAAATATCCATAATGGCTTATGTATTTTTAGTATAAAATATAACTGTACATGAATACTGAATCTAAGCTATGTTTAGAATAAAATACATAAATAATATTTTGAGAGATAGCAAAATATAAAAGAAAAATGGGTTTCATCACAATTTAAATGCATTTTTGAATTATTAATTGATCATTGATACTCAAAAAACATGATATAAATTAAGCCACAAAAAAATCAAACAGGCTAAAAATTCCTAATCTAATTCCTTCTATTATAATTGACGTAAATAGGAATGTACTAGCCTTACACTTTTTTATAGAATTTTATATACTTGGTGCAGCATGGAAAGTAAATAGGGTACTAAGATAGAATAGACAAAAATCCAGCCATTATATAGTAAATATATTTGCAAACATTAACGATTTACATTTGAATGGTATCTTCTTCCTATTAATCATCTAAATATTTGAGAAGAGATTTGCATTTTTCAGGAGATTCGCATGGATTCCAATACTGCAGATCTATCAAAAATTATTCCTTATATTCAGCATAACTTTTTTAGACTTCAGCCTTTCCTCCCGATTATTAGGCTATGATATGAATTATATTGATAGCAACCTGCCAATATGGAATAAGTAGTATGATTATAAAAATTAACAACATCCAGAAAACTCTAATTTTATGGTCTTTTCGAATAGATTATATCATAATAAGTAAATAGGCTCTTTCCATATTAAACATCCACTTTAGCTCCATGTATAAATCTTTAGCCTTGCAACAAATACAGCATGTGAAGAAACATGTAAACCCCCATAAAGCATAAATTGCAATAGTTGTATAAAATGATCCTGTAATTGATATTTAATAAAATATATTACTGGGATTCATAAGATTATCGTATAAATCTACAGTTTTTTGGTTATAGAAGTAGTAGAAACTGATAATTTTCCATCCATTAGGGAATTCTTAGATAACAGTAGCATTTAAGCGTTAAATATAATTTTTTCTTTTATAACCATCAGAATCTTTTACTAAATCAATTAAACCATACAGCTAGAATCCTTCCACATTATCGTATTTCTTATCACTATTAAGTCCTTCTATTTGTCTAGCTTATGGACAGTCTCTGGATAATAGAGTGCACATAAATTAATTGGTTATAGTATTTTTTTAGCAGATCTTTTCATTTAATTAACAGGAGTTGCTTCTTATTGTGTAATCTAAGTTATTATTATATGGAAGGTTTTATTAACGAATAGGTTAGTATAGAGATATATCCTATTATTTAGAAAGAATAAAAGGAAGAACCAAAAGTGCTCCACTAATAACTGCATTTAAAAAAGCAAAGAAGCATAGACATTTTAGGGTAACCTTTGATTAAACAATATTTTTTACTCTTTCCATTTGTATGGTTAATCTTTTTTCTCTTTCTCAATATCTATTTTTCGATTATATTTATTATTATTTTAGAGAAATTAACAAAAAAAGAAGACTATTTGAAGTTAAGAAATAACTTCTTGAAATATTTTTAGTTTAGACTATTCAGTTTATCTTAGTAGTAGCAGGTTGAGATTTAGACATGTATTTTATCATATTTTTCTATTAATTCTTCTATTAATTCATAGAATCTTTGATAACCACTCATTATCTTTAAATTCTGAAAAATAGAGAGATAGATAGTAACTATTAATATTAAATGATTTTTTAAGAAAAAAGGATTTTTCTTATCTCGAATTATACAAATTTTTTAATTCTTCTATTAATCCATAGAATCTTTGATAACCACTCATTATCTTTAAATTCTGAAAAATAGAGAGATAGATAGTTACTATTAATATTAAATGATTTTTTAAGAAAAAAGGATTTTTCTTATTAAATCTAAGAGTTATTTACATTAATTTCTCTAGGAATTTCCTTAATGACTTATTATATTATGCTTTTCCCTGGCTAAGGAATAGCTAATTTACTCTATTTGCTTTATGATATCAAAAGAAATGAGTTTACAAAATAACAGAATTCTAACAAATATTTTACAAAATAAAAAAATTGATAGCAGTTTCTAGATTGTAAGCTTAATTTAGTTTTTCTCTTTTTATTGGGCTATTATTAATAATTTGATCTAATAATAAAAAGTAACTTAAATCATGACAAAATTAAAGTTGTAGAATTAGTACAATAATTATGGTACAGAAAAAATTTGCTTGGGTTGTTGGAATTAAAAGAGAATATATTAACGTAATAAATTTTTTAATAATACAAGAATACTATTACATTTTAATTTTCCTTTTGATACTTTCTTTATTTTTTCATTTACGATTTAGTAAAACTTAATGCATTAAAACCTCTAAACTTACAGTGAATATTTTCAAATAGTTGCAATATCATTTTAAGAAAGAAAATTAGTAGGTTTGAAATAATATTCTGAGTGGTCTTTTGTCCTTTTTAAAATAGTAATCTAATTAATGATGGGGATTTCTTCTAATTAATTACTTTAGAAATAAAATAAATTAGATAATAACTGTAATTGAAAATCAATTCCAACGCTAATTAAGTCAGATTTTTCAGTTTTATAAAATAGATAATTCTTTTAAAGTAAGCAATGTAATTAATAGTTATTTCCCATATTAACCTGCCAAAATATTTTTGATAGATAGATAGAGGATTTATCTTAATTTAAGAAAGAAACTTAATAAAAGATTAAATTATATATTATTGTCTATTTTTTATAATATCTTCTTTTTCCTCTTTATATTATTACCCCATAATTACTTGACTCTAGTGAAAGAGAAATTCTCTCATTTGGTTAGTGGTTTCTTTTAGTTCCTTGTATTTCTCAAAATATAATTCTATTATTTCATTTAAACAGATAGAGTGCTTAATTAAACAATCTATATATTATATTGTCTGTTTGTATTTACTCTGAAATTTTTAGATTTTTATGAAGCCTTCCTTCCTTAGTTTTTCTAGAAATTCTTCATCTATTTTTTTAAACAAAATAAGTAAGTAAATCTCTTAACTAGTATTTAAATGAGTAGTTTTATAAATAGAAAGTGAAAGAATGAAAAGAAGGTTAGAAATAATATTTCATATAGAATCTCTTACTTTGATAGCCTATATTTTAGTATGTTAGAATTAGTTAGATTCTTAACTCCTATTTATCTAATCTTAAATGATTTATTCTTAATTACTTTCATTTTATCATAATTCTTTATTCCTCTAATTCTCTTAATTTTTACAATAAATAATCACTTAACCTATTCTGTTCTTTCCTTATAAAGCCATTCTTCTAAAGATTGTATGTATATTTGGATCTTTTAATTCTAACAAATGAATTTTACTATGAAGTATATAACATACATAAATTATGTAATCATCCCTGTTAGTATTTCTTTAGTTGTCAGTTAATTTTTAGCTGTGATAATTATTTCTCATCTTTTATCCTCTCTAACAGTCACTTAAACCTTATTATTTATTTCTAAAATTTTAATAAGATTTAGTAGGTATTTATTAACTAAAATAAATATTATTTTATTCATTTAGAATTTAAGCTAAATTTTTTAAAATAAATATTGTATAGTTAAATTTATAGCTTTTATAAGCCATAATTTTCACTAATCAGTCATGTTAAGTATTTAATTTGTTTTAAAGAAAGTTCTATTTAAAATTTTGATTAATTAAAAATATCGAATAGTATCTATTAGATTTACAAGATAAGATTTGCATGTAAGCAGCAATCAAACAAACAAACAAGTTAGAGTCACAAAAGTTAACAGTAATTGTTAGTAAATTTAAATGGATAGTAAAGTGTAGGAAAAGTAAGAGAATATAAATTAAAAGACAAGCTAATAAGAAGAGGAAAGAGTGTCTTCTTACAAAAAAATTTACAATGATTATGTAGAATAGTAATAAAATTAGATGAAATTGTATGATATCTTCAGAAGTAATGTGTTGATTGAAGATTTTACATATTCTCGAAGATCAGCCTTGGCGTTTATTTTTGTACCTGCTGTACTCAATTTATATTATTTATGGAAGCCATATAGTCCGATGAAAAATACATTTAGAATAGGAACGGTATTAGGATGTTTCTTGCATTTCAATTATGCCTTAAAGAGGGATTTTAAAGAGTTAGTAAAGAAAGATACTGAACTTGCCAATAAGGCTAGACTTTATGCTTAAAATATTGCTATAAACAACCTTTCAGTTAGATCCTTCTAAAAGGAAACTTAATAAATATTCGGTAATTATCTTATTATTTTTAAATATGAGGAGAATTATTCCTTTAAAATAGAAATAAATAGTTAAATTATCAAAAAGGAACATGAAAATTGATAGTTTTTATGAAGAGTTAGTTAAATTGTTTAATATAAACGATTTAGTTAGTTAATGATCACAAAATATTAATAATTTGTTAAATTTGAGTACTTTTGAGACTAATCTAATAGCAATACATAGATAGATTTAATTTTTTTAAAAATACCAAAGTAAGCTATCAAAAGCTAAATAGAGATATTCCTAAAATACTATTATTATAATAGAAAAATATCCTATTAAATATTATTATATTTGATCGAAATATCTATCTCTTTTTTTTGAGATAATATTATTTATTTTTACTGAAGAGTAATGTGATAAAATCTTACAAGTCTTTAGAAAGATATATATTTATCATTATATTTCTTTTATAAATATTTATACTTCTAACAAATTTAATGTTTTTCTTGAAAGTTATATTTAATCAATCATTTTTAATATAATTTTCAATAACTAAACAGATGAAAGGTAATAGAAATAGGAACCAGTGAAAGTTGAAGCACAATAAAAACAATGATAATAATCAGTATTTGAATTAATTATTTGTCTATATTTATTTCTAAGTATTTGTATTTTTAAATAAATCTTGGATTTAATGAATCAGTATTTTAAAAAATTACTTTATTTTGCATGCTGCTGTTTGCTTGCTGACTTTAATTTAAAAATTAAATTATCATAAGGTTATTATGTTATATTTATACTAGATAATGAATAGCCAGGATATTTAATTTATGTTCATTCCACTGGCTTTTTATTTAAATAGCTCACTTTTTCTGATTAATTTAATTAGGTTAATTTTATGATTATACTCAATACCATACACAAAATCTTAGTATCAAATGAAAAGATAGACTACATGCATGCAGAAAACAGACACTCTATTCTAAGAATAAGTAAACTGAATTGTTAATTAATACTTTTACTTTCTTTTCTTTTTTTTGTTTTTATTTTTCATCCCATGTCAATAAATTTGTGTTATTTTGGTTTATCATTTCTAAGTCCTTCTTTCCTTTCTCATTTTTTGAAAAAATTGTTCATACTTAGATCAAATTTAGGTAATTTAGTGTTATCTCGCTAGTAATATGAAATTCAAATAAATATCTAATGGAATTGCTTAATATTTTATAATTTAAAATACAAATAAACTTATTGTACTAGATCAGTATCATAAAATATAAAGGATATTAATATCCCTTAGATTAATTATTTGATTATGTTCCCTTTATTCCAAAAGTTTAGTATACTTCTATCAGAGGATGAATTATTATCATATAAAGTAAGCCTTTAGGCTATGTATTTTCTTCTTTAATTTGCAAAATAATTTTATAAAAAAAATAAAAGAATAAATTAAAAAGTGAATGAAAATTTTAGGCTTATGTATTTGGATAAAAAGTAATATTAGGTAAATTTTTCTTAATTCAATTTGGTAGAAACGAAGAGAGAAAAAATAATTAACTGCAAACAAAATGTTTAATCGCTCTTATTTATTATTATTTTTTTTCTCAGTAATTTTTTTTGATTAAATCCAGAATTTTTAGGAATATAGATAAGCTCATAATGATTTCTTATTAAAATAGAAAACAGTATTAGTTAGCTCATTATTTAATAATAGAAAAAAAAACATATTGAAAGTGATTCTACTTAAAGAGGTATAGTTTATCAATTAATAATAATAATAATAATAATAATAATAATAATTGAGTTTAATAAAATTGATACTAGTAGAGATTCTTCCATAAACTAATTATCTCCAAAATAAAAAACTAGAGATTGATTAATTTATTGATTGATTGATAGATTAAGATTAAAAGATTGATTGATTGATTGAGAGACAAACATACAGTCTGACTGATTAATAATTTATTTATTATTTTGATAGATTGACAGATTAACAGATATACAGGACTATTAATTAATTAGTGTATTAAGACTTACAATAATATAAATAAACAACTTGTAATTAATAAAAAAGATAATAAATAAAAAAGTATAAATAAGTAAGTAGAGATGGGTTGTGTTACAAACAAACAGAAAAAGGAAGTGAAGGACCCTTCAAAGATTAGAAAACCAAACTCTTAATTGGCAGAAGATAAATTTTGGGATGATCCTTCAATAAAAGATAATAATTCACGTGAGAAAACAATCTCTTCTATTGAGAATATCCATTACTTCTACAAGTTCGAGAGAAAACTAGGCTCAGGATCATTTGGTAGTGTTAATTTGGGAATTCCTATTAATGAGCCTGACAAAAGAGTAGCCATAAAGACAATCCAAAAGGAGAGCGTATAGGGAATTCCTTAGCACTATCTAAAAAGAGAAGTAGATATAATAAAATCGCTTGATCACCCAAATATTTGTAAATTTTTAGAAACCTACATGGATAAAGAAAACATATACTTGGTCATGGAATATTGTGCAGGCGGAACCTTGAAAGAATTGATATACTCCTAAAATAATAATGAATTCAATGTTGCAAAAATCATGCAGAAGCTTTTCTGGGCAGTTAATTACATGCACAATAACAACATAGTTCACCGTGATTTGAAACTTGAGAATGTGATATTTTCAACTACTAACCCTGCCACTTCTGATATTAAGATTATTGATTTTGGTCTTTCTAAAAAGCTTCACGATAAGTAGAAGAGAAGACACACAAAAGTAGGCTCTTTCAATTATATGGGTAAAAATATATTAAAGTATAATATTATCAAATAGCAAACCATTTAGCTATAAAGCTCAAATAAAATTTTAGTACATTACATTTTGAAGCAAATTAGGATGGAATTCCTTCCAATTAAAAGCACTGGATTTTGTAATATTTTAGCATCTCACTATTTCTATTTTACAAGAAATTTATATTTCCAGTAAATGATTTTCTTGAATAGTTTGTTTTAATTAAAATGCATAGAAATAACCAAAATTTATCAGAATTAATAATACCTGTATCCATAAAAAGTAATATTTTTACTATTTTTTAAGCCATTCAACGCATTCATAGATTTAAGGTTCTTTATGTTTTAACAGATGAATATAAAAATCACTTTAATTATGAGCGTAAATTATTTTTAATCTCAGAATCAATCAAAGCTGAGCTGCCTTTCTTTCTTTCTTTTTTTGTTTGCTTACTCCTATTTAAATAAATAAATTGTGATAACTAATTAATATTTAATTGGCTCAATACTAGTTAGTATCATTTAATACTTAATGATTTTAAAAAATATTTATTACTAAATTTACTCTATTAGTTAGATTTAATCTTGCTATTAATTTTTTTATTATTCCCTTTTTTTATAATTCTCAGAATTAACTTTTTTTTGATTAAACAGCTCCTGAAGTATTACTGCATTGCAAGTATGACAAAGAATGTGATGTTTGGTCTTTGGTAATTATTTTTTTAATCACTTTGATTTATGTAAGTTTGTCACCCCTCTAATAATAATAACAATAACAATTATTATTATTATTGTTAATATTCATCTTCAACATCAAAATTACTGACTTGAAATTGAGAAATTACTTTTTCAATTAATTAATAAATTTATGTGAAAATCTAAACAAGATTTAAAGCTAATAGCATTTTTCATTCAATTAAATAGGGATGTATGATGTTCGCATTAATTAGCGGTGAGTTACCATTTTATGATATTAAGAGTATTTAAGAAGGAAAATTCACTTTTGATGCAGCAAGTTGGAAAATTGTTTCAAAAGATGCTCGCGATTTGATAGAATTAATGCTTGTTGTAAATACTGAGAAGCGTATCACTCTTGCTGATGCCATGAACCACTCATGGTTCAAAAGATTGCGTAAAAATACTCTAGGAACAATTGCCCTTCCTCGTTAAAGAGGTTCAAAGCAACTAGTTTTAGATAGATTATTAAATTTCAAACAAGCATCGATGTTTAAGAGAGAAGTTTTATTAATAATTGTTAGATAAATGGAAAGTAATGAAAATATGACTCCTAAAGATATCTTCGCTTTGATTGATAAGTAAGGAAATGGATTTATTACTGTTTAAGATCTCAAAGAAGTAGTTAAAAGACTTGGGTTAGAAGGAGAATAATTTAAAGATGATAAAGCAATTGAAGATCTCGTAAAACTAATATCTAAATCTAGCTAGACCAACGAAGAGCCTAAATCTGCTACCAACAAAAACTATAAAACAATAAAGGAAGCTATGAAGAAAATTAACTATTCGGAATTCCTTGCTGCCACTCTGGATGAAGAATACTACCTCAACACTGAGAAACTTTAAAAGGCATTCAAATATATGGATGCTTCCGAGACTAACACTATCAATAAAGAAGATATTATTGATGTAAATTATCAATTTAATTCTATAATTTATAAATTTAATTTTATATAAAATAATTCTATTTTATCTCAAATATTAGATATTTGCAAGAGAAGGAAGAAAATTACCTAATGAAGATATAGAGGCAATTATCTAAGAAATAAGTCCATATTTAGACAAGAAAGGTGAACTCAACTTTGAAGGATTCTGTGACGTGATGAGATAGGGTGTATTTTAATGTATGAAGGGAACTATGAATGAAGTTGCAGAAAGATAGGAACAGGAAAATGTTTCATCTTGTGATAACAGTAGTGATTACTAATCAGATGACGAAAATAACCAGAATCATAACAACCATAATAATCCAAACAATAATCATAATCATCAAAACCAGCGCCATCGCCATAGTAATAAAAGTAATAAAGATAAAAAGAAATCCAAAAATGTAATAGTTAATTAAGACAATTTTGATACTAATCTCCCTCCTAAAAACCAAAACAGGTAGTAGTAAAATGCTTGATATTTTTTTCTAGATATTTTAAAGAATTAAGAATAAATCCTACAATTACAATAATTTAATCAAAAATTTTTCGATGCTATTTAAATATGTAAATTTAAATAATATTTTAATAACATTCCCTCTCTCTTTCCTCCCTTCTTCTCATCAGTTAAAACAAACTGATATTTATACGAATACAGATAACAACAGCTAAATCTCATCAGTTAAAATAAACTGATATTTATAAGAATACAGATAACAACAGCTAAAATTAATAATACTACATACATAATTATAATTTCTTATTAGTTTTGATATATACCTCTATTATATTTATTTTATATTTTCCAATTGTTTCTTTATAAACTCTTCTCATTCATTCATTCATTGCTTTATCTTTTATACGAATAAATAAAATAAAATTTAATAATTAATAGTTTACATAAATGCATTCATTGATAATTTAATATAATTAATAATTCAATTATTATAAGTTAAATTTTTTCTATTTTTAAAATAATTCAACTCATTTATTAAAGTCAAATTGCTACAAAATAAAATAGATCTAACAAATAAATTATATTTAAAATAAATGTTAATTTGTTGATTATTTTATTCTTCAAAGAAATATGTTGTAAAGAGTTTTGAATTTATAGATTTAAATTATCTAGAGTTATCTTTACAAATGAGATGTATTAACCAATTAATAAGTAAAAATAGCAGCAGGTATATTAAATTAATATCCTAAAATAAAATCAAATTGCTAATAAAGGTTTTGCAATAAAGGTAAAAAGAAGAAATGGAATGAAGATATATAGATAGATAAGAATAATTTGTATCTTTAATAAGATGAATAAAAGAAAGAAGGAGAGAAAGTATTGATACATAGAAATGAGAATGAAACATGAAAAAAATAAAAAATGTTAATATAATTAAATATCAGTAAAATACGATTTGATTGAAATATTTAAAAAAGATCAATGAATGAATCAATAAATAAATAAATAGAATTGAAAGTATCTGGACGATAAAAATGATAAAAGTTAGAACTGAAATGAAAACTTGACAAAAAATTAAATTAATTCAATTACAAATCAAAAGGATTAATAAAAGTCTAAGCAAAAGATAGCTAGATAGATGGATAGGTAAATGAATTACTTAATTAATTGATTGATTGATTCATATTTTCAATTAGTTATACATACATGAAGATATTGAAACTTTAAGAAAATTGATCTAATAAACAAACAAAAAATATTAACTTATAAATATAAGAATAATTAATTAAAAAAAGACAAACAAAATGTATTCCCCATCAGTAGGTTATTCATCCCAGTACGTTCATTAGCATCAAGTACCCGTGTCTCGTCACGTAGGTTCATACAATTTAGGTGTGTCCCCCGCTCAAAGACTTGATTTTGCTTCTCCTCTAGGAGGTTAACCAATAGTTCAAAGCAGATTAATTGATGGCAGTCCATCTCCTATGGGTCTCACTCCATAGGGTTCAGTCATGACTGGCGGTCCTTACAATCGTCAAAGTGTTTAATACGGATCTTACGGATAGAGTCCAGTAACTATTCAAAGCCAAGCAATTAACTCTCCCTATCAAAGCGGTGTTTACAATCCTCAAATGAAATACATTGGAGGTCAAAGCGGAGTTTAAGGAGGATCAATTTCTTAATAAGTTGGAGGTTCTGGTTCCGTATCTAATGGAGTAGTTGGTGGCGTATAAGGCACTGTTTAATAATAAGGATAAATTCAAGGAACTTCATAGTATTAATAGCAATAAGGCTCACAATAAGGAAATATCATTTAGCAATAATAAGAGGGAGTAGCTTCTTAAAATTAAATCAATCCTCTTGGAGGTTCTAATGTTGCTGGTACTGCTGGAGGTCCTAATACTGGTACCATTGATATTAGTAATACTGCTAATTTTGAAAACCCCAATTTTAGAGGAGGAGATTATTATAAAGGTGATAATAGATATGGAGGACCTAATTAATTCACTCGTTAACCATACGATCATGCTGATAGAGAATATTATGATTAAGATCTCGTTCAAACAAGACGTCGTAACCCTGGCAAAATTGTTGGACCTCATATCTACTCTTATGGTAATTTATTTTTAAAATGTTGATATTTTTAAGAAAGGATCTAATTTCCGAAATAGTAAAACAAGCTTTTAAGGGTAAAAATGGTTTAAATGATTCAAGTTATTATTGAAAAGAAGAAGAAGTCACTTTAAATTTATTGAATTTAATACTCTATAAAATTTTATCTTAGAATCCATAAATCATTTTTTGGGATAAATGTAAAACAATATTATGAAAATTATCCTTCAAACAAATAGAAAAAAGAAGAGCGTTTAATCAAATTAATGGTGTTTAGAACATATAATTAGGATATAAATAATTGAAATTTAGTTGAAATTAAATATCATTTTCAATTATAATGAGAGCCTTCATTATGCTTACAAAAAACTTCAGAAATAAGAAAATTAGTTAAACGATTAAGATTTTTTGAACCAGTTTAAATTGTGAGCTAATGATTATTTGAAAAAATTACGTTTCTTTCGATAAATAAAAAAATAGTGTTTGGAAATGATTGATAGATCTTCTTAAAGAAATATCTTTAATTAATTAAATAATTTTTAAATAAATCCTAAATAAAACAGATGATATCGACAATGATTAAAGAATCAGAAAGCCTCCTGATTAAGAACACGAACAAAAGCTCTAAAAGTTGAAGAGTGAAAAGACAAAGAGAGAACTCCATGTCTAAGAATTAGATTATAAAATACATATCCTTGAACAAGAAAACCAAAGTTTAAGAAACTAAATGGAATAAATGAAAACTGATTACAAAAGACTTAATTAAGTGTATTTATTTTCTATTGTTATTAATAATAATAATAATACAATACATTCAAATCAAACATTGATTTTAAGAAATTATTGATTGATTGTAGTTGTTGTTGTTGTTATTTAATAAATAAAACAGCCAAATTTTACATTTTATTTTATCAAATTAACAGATATGAAGAAAAATATAGCCATGAAATAGAAAGATTGCATTTGGAAAACCAAGATTATGAAAACTCTAATAAGTAATGGGCAAGCAGATTTAAAGATTTAGTAGATAAATGTGATGATCTCGTTCAAGAAAAATAGGTGAGTTTTTTAACAATTGATAGAAATTAAAATTTTAAGATTGATTGATTTTAAAAAAATAGGATTTAGAAGATTAAAATAGAAAGTTAAATGACAAAATCCTCTAGATATAAGTTTTGTTGCACGAACAGCCCATTAAAAATCAAATGAGATTTGAAAATACCAATAAAAACTTCTGATGAGAATAATAACCTATGATTATAGATAGATCGAATAGAATATATAAAAATTAACACATTATATTTTTTCCATTATTATACTAGTACTGAATTTGATTTTGTAATCTGTCTAACTGAATGACTGGCTGATTGCATGCATGAATGCTTATTTAAAAAAGAAATAAAAAGCATGTTTTGCATGTATTCATTCATCTTACCTCTTTTATATCTTTATAGTTGTTATTCGCTTATATTGCTAGCTACTATTTTTTTATTTGTTAACTCATTATTTAGATTATAATTTATTGTATTTTACATTATTTTCATTTCATATTTCTTTCTTATATTATTTTATTAATTCATTAATATTATCTCCATTTTTTATTAATTCTTATAATTTAATTTTCTTGAAAAATATTTATTATTTTTACAAACAAACTTTAATTACAAAATTTATTTGGCTAAAATTTATCTTCTTGTTTAATAA
Source organism: Tetrahymena borealis (assembly GCA_000260095.1). Classification (NCBI taxonomy): domain Eukaryota; phylum Ciliophora; class Oligohymenophorea; order Hymenostomatida; family Tetrahymenidae; genus Tetrahymena; species Tetrahymena borealis. The sequence continues at coordinate 278,230 of JH651318.1, forward strand.
AGAACATAAATGTTTTATTACTTTTATATTAATATTATTAATAACTATTATTTTATTTGTTAAATGTTACATTTATTCTTACTAAATTAGATTTCAAAAATAAAATTTTTTAGAATTATCTTCTTCTTTTTATGGTTCTGCAAAGATAGAGACAGCAGGGAATTAGAATTATTCTTTTAGATCATCTGAAACACATTTCTAATAGAAGGCATAAAAAAGAGATTCTATTTTGTGAAAGATTTAGATTCCTTAAAAAAAGCCTTTATTTTAATCTAAATCTATTCTGCTTCCTTCTTCTTAATCAAAATCACTATCTGAAAATACTATAGATGAATTCTTTTTCTTTAATCTCTTCTTTTATAATGGTTTATCATCTCCCACTATAATTGGTTATACCTATCCGGCTTGAGCTTGAATCTTTTATTGTTGTGTTCTTTATATTTTTTCATTCCACTATATTGAAAATAGTTAAGTTAATGAATTTAATGAAAAATTCAATGAAATAAATTAATTTATTAATTATTATCTCTTTTTCATAAAATAATTAATTAATAAATAACAATTAGTATACATCTTTTACAATTTATTATGATTAACCTTTAAAAATCTAAATTAAAAAGAAATATTTATCCTCAATTATTTTTAAAAGAGTAAACATTTTTTATCCATGAAAATTACTTATTTCAATTTTAATCTTAAAAAAAATTAATGAATTCTTAAAAAAGATGATGAAAAATATTGTTTTAAAATAGTTTAGCAGAATTAAAATTATAGAAAATAATCAAAAAATTTTTGTTTGTTTTACCTCTTTAATGAAGGAATCTAGCTTTTCATGAATAAGCTTATCTGCTAGTCTAGCAATAGCTTCTATCAATTCTGGAATACCCATCTAGAAGTGTCTTTCATACTTAATTTCATCAATTTAAATCATCATACTTTGATTAAATATGGAATTTATATCTCTTTCAGTAAACCTACTTCCCATTAATTCTGTATCGTGACAAAGATTCCTGAATTCTTCCATTGTCATAAATTTGAATGACATAAATTATCTTTTTTTACCAGGATCACAGTATTTATTAAATACACTTTTGATAATTGGATTATAAAACTTAAAACAATAGTCACATCTCTCATTCCAGAGATTAGATTAACGCCAATTCTATGAGATTTAGTATTTTTTAAGAGCACTTAGATACCCTTCATTCAGAAGGAGGGAAATTGCATCAGAAAATTTATTAGTAATTTTATGTCTAATATACTTATCCTCTGCCAGTCTTACAAGAATTTCCATAAATTAATATCTTATTAATCCTTTATCAGGATTTCTTGGATTTCTTTTGTACCGACTACTAGTCTTAGTAACAACAAACTTCAAATCCACATCAGAAAGTTTCAAATTAATATTATCTAGAATATTTGTTTTATTAATAAAGTCAGTAAATGTATTCATCATTATACAAGGAACATCTACTATAGTCCCAATAGCTGCCAATATTTTATATGCATTTCTAATGTAATTATATATCCCTCTTAACTAATCTTTTACTTGAGCTAAGTCATTCTCATCTCTAACAATCTAATTTATCCTCGAACATTCCCAATCAAACTCAAAGCATTTCTTCAACAACATCTAAATATTTTATGATAAACAATACTCAATAGTATATTATACATTTTAAATTAGAAATTCAAAGTTAATAAAACTGAAATAATTTAAAAGTAATAGTTTTGGATTAAAAAAAATAACAAATAAATTTATTTTTATATTTTAATTGAATTAAGGCATAGATTACCTCATCTTCAAATTTATAGTCTTTAAATACTGATTGCTAGAAATCCCAAGCATTTGTAGCTAATTATATTTGTTCTCTTCCCTGCAAATACATTCTTGGGCGTACTTTAATTTGAGGGACATAGCTGAGATCAGCTAAATTGTTACTCGAAGTATTAGGATTATTAATTATTTAAATTGGAATTTATTATTATGTCTGCCCTTTTGAACTGGTTAATTTGCTCTATTAAGGTGCCTACGTTTGAACTTTTTCAATTTTTTTGAGAGCTATCACATTGAAGTATTTTTTAGAGTAAAAGACATTAAATATCTTAACTTCAATCTTTTTCTATCTTTTTATTATCTTATCAAAAAAAACCATATTTCCTTAGATCTTAAATTAAACATTATCCATTTCTTTCTTGATGGCCTTTTCTTCATCTTTTTAAAATTATTAGAGATCTTCAATTTTCTTTTTATTACCAGCTCCACTTGAACAAGCTTCGATTTAGCTTTAAATTTTATCTTTCCTTGACTGCCAATCCTTTTAAGAATTAATGATATCTTCAAATATAAATGACTTTCTGCTGTGATCGATATCCTTAGATGTGAAATTTACAATAATACCATTCTATTTATTTATTGGGGAATTAATTAAAATGAACTTTAGTAACATGCAATTCAAATATATTAGAATTAAATAAGATAATTACATGCTCATAAGACATAGGCTAATCTTTTGCTATTTTAATATTAGTTAATCCATCAAGTGAAAAGAAATACCTAATTTGACTTTTAGGAGGGATCATTCTAACGAGATAAAAGTAACCTATGTTACTATTTTCATCATTCATCCTTAAAGCAGTATACCCATCTATTTCTAAATGGAGGTAAATTACATCTATGTTTTCTAGATCCCCTGATTTCACACTCCATTCGAATGTATGCTCTTACCATCCTTCACAAATCCAACAATTATCTCCAACCCTTATTGGCATTTCTTCTTCTTTTTCTTACATCAAACGATACTCATTATATCCTTTAAATCTTGGAGTTAATTAAAATAAAATTAATTCAATTTATAAGTTAATTGATAGAAATGTTACTTGCATCCATCTATTCTTTTAGATGAAATAGGAATATTTTTAGCATCCATAAGGTCTTTAGCATAACATTAATTAAGAAACCCTTAAGCGGTGATATAACAATCATTCCCAGAAAAGTGGAAACCTATAATTGATTAGTTCTTTTTCAAAGCCCTTGATATAAATAAACATTCTTAAATTCTGAATTAATTAAAGCTTAAATCTAAATGACATATAGAATTTTCATTGTTTGCATCACACAATTTTTTAAATGCATTATTAAATAAATCATAATTAGAGGATACTCCTAACTAATTGTAAGATAAATCTAAAACTTTAACTTTTCCATTTTCTCTGCAAGCATCAATGACTAAAGTACCTCCTTCACCTAATTTAAATTAATTAATAAATGTAATGGTATTAAAGAGAATAAATATATATAAATGCATGCATACCTTGTATTTTATTCCAATGAAGATACAGCTCTCTTAGATTATAGACATTGAGTATCATATCTTCAATACTATAACAGCTTCTATTGGTGATTTAATTATAAGATAGGTTAACTATCCTTAAGCTCTTAATGTATTATAATCCTGTGCATAGAATGTCAACTGCTTAATCTCCTAGATTAGTCTTCTCTAACTTCAATACTTACAAATTATATTAATCTACTACGAATTTCTATAATAAAGAATCTATATTAGCTTCTGTTACTTAATTATTTGATAAATCTAATTCTTTGACATCAATATTCATGCAGTCAATAACTTACTATATTCCTTATTCAGTAAATCCATTATGTTTTAAGTTTAAAACTTCTAACCCCTCTAATTTGCTAAGCCCTGCACAGAATATATCTACAGACTGATCCCCAATATTAAAATAACTGTTTTATTTTAAATTTATTATTTTTAATTACATTTTATTTCCTATCATTACTATCTAATGATATTTACCTTACATCGATAACTTTGCTATTTTTTCTTTCTCTAGCAATTCCATATTTTAATGGCAGTTTATTCTTCTCATCTATTTTGAAAAGAATAGAGTGCAGAGGAGTTTCCTCTTAGTTTAATACTTAAATTTATTCTTTAGACCTATCCACTCTTTTGTAGATTTCCCTAAATTTTTGCTAAGCAGCAAAATCATGAGTAGTTGCAACTTGTTTAGTTAATGAAGGTTGGATTTAATTTTTCTTAGAAGTCGTATAAATTGTTTTTAAATTGCTTAAGTTATCATCTTAATCTGCTGAAGTTGGCCGTTTTATTGTATTTAAAAATCTAATATTTTAGTGATGCCCTCTCTCTTATGGACTCATAGCCCTAACTTTTGGTTTTAACTTAAGTTTGTGCTGCACTTTTATAGCATTACTTGAAAAGCTATTTTCAGATTGTATTTAGCCAAAACTTTCATATTTATGGTATTATTCTTAAAGTTATTATTAAGAATTCTACTTTTCATTATTTTCTTATTAAAAATGTTCATTTTCATTGTTTTAATTTTCTTATAATTGATCTATTTACTTCTCATTATCTAATTAGTTTTCATTTTGTTGGTTTAATTCTTCCTGGCTTCCTACAGAGTTTAGTGCTTAAAAAGAAGGTGCTTTATTGTATTTTTTAGCTAATTTTTTTCTCTCAAAGTATTTTACTCTCTCAATTTATATCTATTCATCTACATTTTTTTTATGTTTATCTACTTACTATTTAGTTTATTAAACTACTCTGCTTGCTCTATTTGGGCTTATGCAATAATTCTTTCTTGTACTTTCACTGCTATTACTTCTACTTGCCTAATTTCCTAATTTAACTTTATTGGTACTTTCTCTATTTCTTTTCCCAGCTTTTTCTTATTCACCAGTTGCTGAACTTGGACGATTCTTAAAGAAGTAGTTAATTTTTACTTTTTTAATCATTAAATCTTGTTATTACTTCTCTTAAGTTCTAAGATTGCTACTACTACTACTACTGCCTCCAGCTTTTAGATATGTAAATGATGTAGATTATTAATTTTAATCAAGATTCAAATTTAAATTCAGACTCTACTCAATTTTATTTGGAATCATTTCCATTTATTTACTCATTCTAGGAGCTTAAAACTAATTATTATTTTATAAAATACTTTCTCTAGGTAGAGATTTACTGTCCAAATTTACTGATTTTTAAAATGGCTATAATAATGGCTATTAATTAAACCTAATTACTCTTAACTAATTATTTAAACCACTTTATAACGTGTCAGTCTCATCTAGATTTTAAGGAAATTAAGTACGAGACAGTGAAGCAGCCACTTATTGCTATTACACTTACTTCTGCTGGAATAGCATAAACTTTTTTCTTTAATCTTCATATGGTTATATTCTTAATACTTTTTCTTTTAATTTAAATTAGAAAGCCTACATATTTACATCTGATATTTATTTATTTTTTATATAACCATCAAAATTTATAGATATATAATCTATCAGTCAATGAATTCAAAATGGATTAATTAAAATAGCTAGAAAATTTAAGAATGAAATCAATTATCAACAAATCAACGTTACTTTTTTATATTAAAATGGTTGGTTATCATTATTATTAATTAAATAATTAAATAATATTTATGAAAAACAATGATTTCATTTTGAAATCTAATAAATTTATTTATTTTTAAGGAAATATATTAGAATTGTTTAAGAAATATTTTTGATAATAATTCAATTTTTATAAAGTTAATATTAAATTTTAATAATGATTCTATAATTAATTAGTTTTTGAAATCACTAAATGCCTAGTAATAATTTAATCCTTCTGTTTTAATAATAGAGAGTGAGAGAAAAATTAGATATTTAGAATGAAAGATAGAAATAAATGGCTTTACAAAGGAGTATATAGATTAATATGAATAGCTAGTTATTTAATAAATAATGTTAAGTTATAAAATATTTTTAATCAGTTGTGCTTGCTTTCTTTCTTTCTTTCTTATTATTATTATTTTTTTTATTAGTGTGGATAAGCATCTATAAATAATGATGTATGTTTGTATGTTATTTCTTTTTATTTAATTTTATCTAATTTAAGAGATATAAAATTATATACAATGTTAGTATTTTAGATAATTCTTCTTTGTTCACATATCTATAATAGATTAATATTAAATATTATTATTTTATTTTAATATATTTTCAAATAAAAAAAGTACCAAATGTTCTGAAGGGTCCTTAAGAGGTAGAGAAGAAAGATTGTTTTTGCTTTTCAGATGTGTTAGATACATAGCTCATCATTTGGAAATTAGGGAGATCATGATATCCTCTTGAGAACATGAGAGAATTATTCTATGAAGCTTAACGGGCTTATTTCATTCTTTCAACACTTGTTTCAAAACCATTTCTATTGATTCTTGATTAGGATGTTTGAGTATTAGATTTAACTTAATTAAAATTCTTTGTTAAAGAAACATCAGGGGTAAAGGTGCATTCGTCGCATGATCTTTCATATTCTATTTCATAAGTTGATTTATCACGCTTTTGAGAGGATGGCTTAAATTAAGACTTGTAAAGATTGAGAGATCTTTCAATTCCGATTGAACTGTTATTAAGTTTATTTCTGTTTCTTTGGATATTTGGTTAGAAAGTGCAATCTTCTAGCTCTTTTTCTTTCTCAGATTTCTTCATCTCTTCATGCTTCTTTAATTGCATGTTCCTTTACTTAACTAATAAATCTGTACGTTAATTTGGTGTTAATGGTTTCTTCAAATCTATTGAAATAATCTTTCCACTTAAATAAGTTTAATTTTTCTTCTTTAGGTTTTACTTTTTCTACTCTTATTCTGTAATCAGTCTTTAGCTTAAATTACCTATGGAGTTCTGATTTAATCTATTCTTAATTAATAAATCATATTTCATCTGAATTGAGAATTAATCATCTCCTACAAACCAGTTTTCTCCATCGAAATATCCATAAACCTTCTTCTACTCAAATTATTATTCACTCTTCACTTTTTCAGCTAGTTATTTAATTGTATCATTAAATATCTACTCTTCATTCAATTTATTAAACTTCTAAGTAAATGTGTCTTCTCCAATATTCGTAATACGATTTGTGATCACTGAATTCGAATCGTTTTGTGAATTTGCAATTGAAATCTAAGAAATCTAATTCATAATTTATTTTATAATTTCATAAAATTAAGTATTAGAAGAAATAATTAAAATTTATTTTAATATCGATTTGTATTAAGAATGTTACCTTTCTTGCATTAGATCCAATTGGAGTTTTGTTTTTGGGAGAAGTCTTTTGAGAGATGTCAGCAGCACTTTCAAAATTAAAAGTGGAGCTGTGTTGTTTGCTATTGTAAATATTCTTACAAGACTCTGGGTATGTTTTGGTGAGTTCATCATAGATATGAGGATTCTTGATACCTTGGAGAGATAATAAGAATTAACCAAGATTTCTCTTAGAGACTCCTTTGAATTTATCACCTTTAAGATTACACCAGATATCATAAACAAGACTTCTTTCTTTAGCTAAGTTAGGATTAGCTAATTTTTATTGGTTATTAATCTTTTAAGATGGTGTAATAAAGAGTAAAATTTCTAAGATTAAATTCATTTTCAAGTAATCGACGCGTTAATTATTGTTTTGATTAGAGGGATTTGATTCATTTTAGTCTATTTAAGGAAGAACTTAATTCCATGAATTTTAAAAAAGCTTGATGAAGCTATTAGTATATACTTATTCTGAGCGCTCATTTAGAGTAATGCTGCAATTAGATGTTGTATTGTTTCTGGAGTATTAACTCATACTTCTTTCTTATTAAGAATTTCTTCTATTTTCCTAATTTCTTCTCTAGGCATCATTATACAAAATCACTGAAATGTGATCTTTTCTTTTCAAACTCTTGCTTTTTGAATTAATTCTAGGAGAGAATAACCCTGATTCTTCTAGAGAAATAGATGCATTTGTGTTAGAAACAGTTAATTGTTTTGAGCTCAAATTGTTCTTGTCATTAGAAAACCCTACGATTTCAGTCAATTTATTAATTGAATTCTATCTCTTCTTCAAGTCCTTTAAATTATATAACCTTTCATGAATAGGAACACTCTAATCTCTTCCAATAGGGCTTTTTGTAGCATTTATTTTAGGCTTTAGAGTTAATTCTCTATTAAATTTTTAAAAAATTGAATATTAAAATATTTTTTCTGATTGGAAGGCTTAAACTACTTACTTAACTTCTTCTTATGCTACTAATTCTTTGAGCTAAGATTGCTTATTCTTTTTATTCATCTCGAATTTTCTTTAATCATCAAGGAAATTATCAAGAGTGCGTTTAGATTCGGAGTTGTTTCTATTGATTTGAGGAGAGAATAAACATTCTTTGAGTTCTTTTTGCTCTTCATTTTGCTTGAGCTATTCTTTGTGATTAGAGAACTCTTTAGCCTTATTATAGAGTGAAACAAAGAAATTATCTCTGCTGGTGTTTAATTAAATTGAATTTTTGGGTGTTTCGATTTAATCATATCCCTTCAAATCGTTCAATTAGATATTATCTATTTTTATTTAAATATTCTATGAATTTAATAAAAAATACAATAATAGAAAATAATAAATTTAAAAATTCTATATTATTTTCTAGTTATTTCCTATTTTGTAATCAGGGAAGGAATGTCAATATTCTTTTATTAATATTGGTTAACATTTTTAAAGCATCTAAGAGTGATAAAAATAATGCAAATTTGTACAACTTTGTATAATATTTTATCTAAATATAAATTACATTTCTTGTCTTGAGATTACTAATTCTTTTGATCATTTGAGGCTTTGCAATTCGCAATCTATGATTACTTTAAACAATTAACACTATTTTACAGCTTATTTGAATCTTAAACATTTAGTGAAATATCTATACTCTTCACATTTTTTAATTAACCTATTGTTATTAAGTAAAATCCATTTTTATATCAATTTGGTAGATATCATCGATTGATTGATTGATTGATGATTAGTTATTATTCAAATATAAACACTCTGAAATGAAAAAATATTCTAAATTTCCTTATCTAAAGTAATATCATTGAGCATTTACTTATGATAGAATAATCTAATTAATCTATTCTAAACTAATTAAAGTCAATTTAAATAATAAACTATTTTAGTTAATGAAAGAGTGTATATATGTGTTGCTGTTATTTATTTATCTATTTTGGATTAATATTTTAAAAAATCTTAATTCTACTTTATGAAGCCTATTGGAGAGAAACTGTATTTTCTTTGTTATATTGCTTCTACATATTTTAGGAGAGTTTCTTACTGTTTTAAATGTAAATGCTCATTTAAATTGCAGGTTATATCTTTAGGGAAATCTGATTGGTAGAGCTACTATCTCTATATGTTCTTTCTACTTTTTGTTTAATCACTAATTAATAATAATTAAGATGTTTTCTATTTGAATTTTAACACTCAATCTTATTAACGGTCTATTTAAACTAATTGAAAAACATATTTGAAAAATATTAACCTTACCCAATCAGAAGACACTATCTCAACTTTAAGACCGTTTAAAATATTCAAAGGTAGATAGGTAGGTAGGTACTTAATTCATTATTTTATGGAGCTTAATTTCATTTAATTTAACACACCAAATCTAAAATTCCTGACAAGAATTTAAAGAATTATATTTAATTTTGATATGAAAAGTATTAAAATATTCGAAAATGAAATTGAATTTTCTTTTACTGAATGAATCATTATTAGAAATTAATCTTCAGTAATATTGATATAAATTCATAGATTAAAGAGGATTCTTTAATTTATTATTAATAGTAACAAACATACTAACTAACTAAATAAAAAGTACATTTTTCTTTTATATTTTAATTAAGAAATTAACTCATTTTTAATATTAAAATTTTATTTCTTCTTACATTTTAATACAAAAATTACAAAATTTACTACCTCATATTAAACCTATTAAAACCTTTGATTTAGGTAATAAGAATTAATTATGAGGAATATATTTATTTTTTTATGAATTTATTTTTATCATTTTTCAATTTTTACAATTATGAATAAGTAATTAATGTTCAATTACATTAATTTTAAGGTAAAGTTAGTTATTTTTATTTTAATTTAGATTTTATGTCTTAATCTTGGAATCTTAAATGAAATTTTTATTAATTAGGAAATAAAAATTTTAAAAACCTCAGAAAACAATCACAAAAAATCATGGAGTATTAGAAGAATTATTTTTATACTTATGTTAGATAGAATAAAAATATTAGTCAGATTTTTTTTGACAGGATATATTTTCAAATTATTAAATCAATTCTCCTAAAATTTATTCACAGATAACCATGTTCTTTGTTTATTTCTATGGTTTTGAGTTTTTAATCATAGTAAATTATATATTAATAGAAAATAAAAAAGGAAGTTTATTAATTACTTAGAGTAAGTAATTTGGTATTAAAATAAATTTTTAAGTAAATAAGAAATTTCAATTATTACTTTAACATTAACTAATTGATTTTAATTAGTAAAATAAATATTAAAGAAGTTTATTTAATTTTTAAAAATCTATTAAATTTGAGAAATTTTAATATAAACTGGATGGTTTGTTGATAGGATGAGTTATTATTATTATAATTATAATTAGGAAAACTAATACATTTATATAAACAAATAGAACATTTTAAACTATTAGATCTATCTATTAAACAGACAATATTGAAATCAGTTTTTATCTTCTTCAACCTCATTTTTTATGTGATTTTTCGAGGATTTAAGAGTTTTTTATAATTATTCATAAGATTTTCTATCTTTTTGAGTGAGACTAGGGAAAACTTTATTCATAGCATGATTGAAGTCGGCCATATTAACAGTCTTCTTTCCTGCAAGAATAGCATTAAGAGCACTTTCTTTGACAAGACTGCCCAAATCAGCACCAGAGAATCCATCAGTTCTCCTATCATAAGAAATATGTTTCAAATCAACATCATTTTCAAGGGGAGTTTTTCTAATTAAGGCTTCCATGATACTAATCTTTTCATCATTAGTAGGCAATGGGACATACAATAATTTATCTAATCTACCACCTCTTAAAATAGCAGGATCTATGATATCAGGTCTGTTAGTAGCAGCAATTACATAAACTTATTTTCTACCTTCAAAACCATCTAACTCAGCCAATAATGAGTTTACTACTCTTTCAGTAACTTAATTAGTGCCATCACCGCCTCTTTTGGGGACCAAAGCATCTAATTCGTCAAAGAATATAATACAAGGTGCTGAAGCCTTAGCTCTACTGAATACTTGACGAACTGATTTTTCAGACTCACCAACATATTTATTAAGCAATTCAGGACCTTTAACAGAAATAAAGTTAGCCTTTGAAGCATTTGCAACAGCCTTAGCTAATAGAGTTTTACCACAACCAGGTGGTCCATATAATAAAACACCAGCAGGAGAAGCAATATTAAATGCTTCGAATCTGCCTGGTTCCAGAATAGGTAAAATAATATTATTAGTTAATTCCTTCTTCATTTCGTCTAAAGCACCAATATCATCCCATGTAACCTAAGGAATTGTAGCAAAACCTTCTCTTTTACCTGTGGGTTAAATTTCCTTCAAGGATTTGCTTATATCTTCTTCTTATATTTCGCATTTTATTTTATATTTAATCATATCTTCTTCATTAACTTTATAAGTAACTTAGAGTTATAGCTTTAACTTATTTTCAATATTATTTTTATTGGTTCCATTAACTTCAACTACCTCTTCTTCTAATTCATCATCATCACCGCTATCATCATCTTCATCGCTATCGGATCCATCTTCCAACATATCTTCGTCACCATTCTCTTACTCCTATTCCATAGCTTCTCCTTTAGACTCCTTTGATTCAGCTTTACTTTCTAATTTATTATCAACTCCATTCACTTCATTACTCTTTTATTCCTATTCGGCTTATTATTTTTCTAATTATTCTACTATTAAAGGAATTTGAATAGATTCATCTTCAGATCTTAATTTTTATACTAAATTGGCAATACGCTGAACAGCATAAACACCAGACTTTTTAATCAAAGCATTTAAATCTGCTGGAACGTAACCCGGAGTATCTTTAGCAAGATTATCAATATTTATAGTTGATGCAATAGGAATATCCTTTAAAATAGTTTGAAGTATTTCTATTCTAGATTTTTCATCAGGAACTGGAAGACTAATTTCACTATCGAATCTACCACTTCTTCTAATTGCCATTTCTAAACTCTCAGGACGAGAGGTTGTAGCAATAACAAATACGTCATTAGGCAACTTATCAAGGCAACTGAGCAATTCGCTTACTATACGGCGTTCCATTTCCTTAGAAGCTTTATCTCTACTACCTGCAATAGCATCGATTTCATCAATAACAATTACGGAAGGAGCATTATCCTTTGCTTCGCGGAATAAATTTCTAATATTCTTTTCAGATTCACCACTAACACCACCAATAATAGCAGTACTTTAACGGAAGAAGAAAGGATGATTATGATTTTCCTTTAAATCCTTGCAAATAGCTAAAGCCAATGCAGTTTTACCACAACCAGGAGGTCCAGTTAAAAGTATACCCTTTGGGGGTTAAATATTAAGTGTTTCAAATATATTTGTATTTTCTAAAGGCAAGTAAATCTATTACTTCACAGAATTAATTATACCAGAGATACCGCCAAGTTAATCAAGAGAAGGAACCTATAAATATTATTAAAAATATTAAATATTTCTTAATAATTCTACTACTGTAAGTTGCTATTAACGAAAAATGATAAATTATTTAGAACTGAAAGAATAGCTAGCTATATATTATCTGTCAATTAATAATTGTAAAATTGATTTATTAAGACATCTAAACTAACCATTCATTCATTATCTCTTATATTTATTATCATTTCCATATTTGGTATTATCATATCCAAAACAATTATAATAGAAATATTGTATATTTTATTTATGTATATTTTAAGCAATAATATTTGGCAAATTAATATTGCATCAATTTATTAGATAATAATAGAGTTATAGTTAATTACTTTAGATAAGTCAATTTCTTCAACTTTGTCTGCATCTTAATCTTCATCATTATCTTCTTTTTGTTTATTCTTTTTGAGGCGTTTACGAATTTCAGGTTCTATCACATCTTAATCAGGGTCTATTCTATTTTTAACGTAGGGAAGCATTTTATTCAATCCTCTAGATTCATTCTCTTATTTTGGAGGATGTTACTTTAAAAGGAATTAATCAATTTCCTTTTTGAGGATCTTTTCTGGAGTTCTTTTATACTAAGTGATAGATTAAATGTGATCTAGGATATCTATATTCAATATGTAAGAATTATCTCCTTTCTTCTATGCTTTAATACTATCATAAACTTCTTAAATTTTATCTTAGAGCTTCTATGACAAACTTTTCTTTTGATTTGACATTTTAGCTATTTAATTATATCTGTCTAAGTATCTATCTTTATTAATGCTAATTCTATTTTAGGATACTCCTACAAATCTATTTAATCAAAAATATATCAGTAGAATCTTTTATTCAATTCTTTTATTTCTGTATTGTATATTATTCCTTTACTCTAATTTTATCCAACTCTTTTGCTCAATCTTAGATTTTCAAAATTAATCATTCATCTGTTCATTCCTATTAACTCATTTCTTTTTATTAAACCTCTACAATTCATTAATTCAATGCCAAAGTAATTTATTATTCTATCAACCTATCTATCTATTAATTTTTCATTTTCTTAAAAAGATTTATAATTTATTTTTTTACATTTTTTGTAGTAAATTACTGAATTTTTAATTATAGTCTTCAAAATAACAAATATTATTTAAAATAGGGGTTGGGGTTGGGGTTGGGGTTGGGGTTGGGGTTGGGGTTGGGGTTGGGG